>ONZH01019673.1:0-18959 GCA_900303285.1 Rhinella marina | reverse complement strand
CACCTCCTCAGACAACACTGGTAAATCCCCACTGTCAGCACACGGAAACAGCAAAAGGTCTTGCGAATTGGGGCAGAGAATGTTCTGGGCTAGCACATCAGGGAAGGGGTGACTATGGGGTTCCAGGGAGTACGTGACCACATGCAATATCCATTTAAAAGTCATGCCACACTTGATGTAGCTCATAATTGACAATTGTACCGGTTGATGCTAAATTTTTAAGTTGGGGTCCTGCGTCGTCATTCTAAGTACACCCGGCTGTTGTCACCCCCACACACGCTAGCCCAGGGGGCACTCCTCTGGCTCTTCCAGCAAAACCTCCTTGCCCCAGCCTGCCACCCACCTACAGGCCCACTCTACAAACAATTTACCCGGATAGGGGACGTATACGGTATTAAACTGAGAAGAATTGATACCATATGGTTTAAAGCAACAGTTTTCCCAAATCCATCTGGCTGTTGTCACCACCACACACGCTAGCCCAGGGGGCACTCCTCTGGCTCTTCCAGCGAAACCTCCTTGCCCCAGCCTGCCCCCCCCCCACCTACAGGCCCACTCTACAAACAATTTAGCCGGATAGGGGACGTATCCGAAGTTGTACTCATGTTTGTTTTTGTTCTTCTTTTATCTGCCTCCTGACCTGTGATAGGCAGAGCATGGAAACGTCCCCTTAGCTGCAGTGGGAAAGACACTCCCCTGGCCAGAGCAAGCTCTTTTTCCGTTTTCCGTGTTCGAAAAATCCTTTAAAGATAGGGGACGTATACGGTATTAAACTGAGAAGAATTGATACCATACGGGTTAAAGCAACAGTTTTCCCAAATCCATCTGGCTGTTGTCACCACCACACATGCTAGCCCAGGGGGCACTCCTCTGGCTCTTCCAGCAAAACCTCCTTCCCCCCACCTACATGCCCTCTCTCCAAACAATTTTCCCGGGTAGGGGGACATATTAGATATTGTACTGATTCTGAATTGCCTCCTGCAATAGGCAGGAATCAAACCCAGATCAATTGCTTGGGAAGCAGCTATGCTCACCACTATACCACCAGCAGGCACAGCAACTGATCAGAACAGATACTAAACTTGATTTCAGCTGCAGTGCCAGCATGAGCAGTGGTGTCACCTGCAGGCGGTGATCGACCTTCGTTGCACCTAGTTGGGTGCTTCCCTAACATGTGATGGATATTTGCCTCGCCTTTCTTGGTCTGGGTGAGCACAATTGCCATGAGGGTAACCACCAGGCTGTTGCCTGAGGATTTGGGGTAATGGTGGGATTAAGCAGCCTCAGAGGCATCCATGCATGCTGCCCCTGCTGTTTCCTGTCCATTTCCATGGTGTTTTCATCATTTTCTGAGGTTTCCAGGTTTTCACCCAGCCTTCCCTAGGCAGAGCCTTGGTCCCCCGCAAAAATGCTCGAGTCTCCCATTGACTTCAATGGGGTTCGTTATTCGAAACGAGCACTCGAGCATCGGGAAAAGTTCGACTCGAATAACGAGCACCCGAGCATTTTAGTGCTCGCTCATCTCTAGTGTTTATCACTTGTACGCTTGTGAGTATATTAAAAATTTTTTATTAAGTTCAGTGTCGAAGGTCCTTCACTATCTGGTGCTTTGCATTTTCGATAGGTATTATGGACTTAAGCTGACCTATTTCTGCCGCTTATATGTGTTGGCCAAGGGGTGGAGCCTGCCCACAACTAGTAACTGTTACTAAGGGACTGTTTGGTCAGTTAACTGTAACCTCTCTATATACTCTTTTTGACATGCAATGTGCACAATTGACATCACATTAACCCCTTATGCAGTTGGTTGCTCTCATATTGCAATTGTGTAGGAATACAGAGGAGATGAGCTGTGACCATCCCCTATTGGCCATGGTGTGTTCCTATGTTAAGTTATTCCTATGTTAAAATAGAGATGCCACATTTCTTTATAATCCTGATTGCGAGATGATTTATTAGAAATTATCTGTACACAACAGAAAATGTCGGTCTACTGTATGTCCAAAGTAAAAAACTTCAAAATTTCAGAATTATTTTTTTTTTATTAGAATTTTTGTAACTCAAGATCACTACTAGGCAAGTAAAGCAAAGAATATATAAAGTTACCCAACTTTTTAATCATCTTTACAATATATAAACTATTAAATTAGTCTTCAGAAGTGAACCTACACCTTGGCTATAGGGATTACGTAAAGTCTTTAAAGAATTTTTCTACTGCTGTGTGCACCAAATGGTTCACAGCAACATTTGACAGCAGCTCCTTTCACACTCGGTTTGCAGCAATGAGTAGGTATGTGATGTTGCTAAGCAGCAGCAGTGACTGCACGATTAGGACATACTGACAACCAAATTCTTTCTCCCCATACAATTATAGTCTGATTCTATTTTTACCATTCTTTTTCATTTGTTGATTTAACCTATTTAATCTATAGTGCAGCATAACAGGTAATAATACATTTAATATTTCTAGAGCATATATGAAGCATAAAATGCAGGGCATTATGATAATTATTATACAATAATTACTGAAATGTCTAAGCATCTTAAAGGGTACAATTCAAAGAGACAACCATTTTCCATATTCTACTGTATATAAGGTCATATGGATAACATAGAGACCTGACCCATCCATGTATTGCATGGTTGGACATTTATTTGCATGGCTGGCATGTAATACTATATTGTACATAATTCTAATACTACAAGTTGGTGTTGCAGGGTAAATATGTGAGATCTAGCACCTCTTGCTGATTACGGATGATTCCGAGGGTCACTGAGATAGGGTTTTATCTTTAGCTTAAGTGGAACATGTACTGTATGCATTTAAATGAATCACATATAAAATAAAGTCATCTTTATACAGTATATAACAATGTCATTTCCATGATTATATTAAGATAATAAAAAAAGCTAAATTTCTTTCCACTTTTTTAACAGATGTCATTCTGTATGTATTTCAGCCTGGTAGCTTCACATGTTCTTTCAACACGTTTTAACCCATATTTAGCTAGCTTTTTCTCTTCCCTTTTTGTAGCTAAACTCTTCATGATTTCTTTGACAACCTGTGAATGTCTTGCAGCTGTACGCAGTATTAATTGTATTTCAAAGAAAGCCTTGTATTCATTTTGAGACAATCTGAAAAACAGAAATATGTGACTAAAACTGCTGCCAAGTCAATTACAGAAAAAACACAAGTGTACATTGCCAGATAAAATGCAGTCCTAAATTTAGACTCAAAGTACATTTTAGCAAATGTACTGTGTTCTTAAATCATGAGGAATAAGATACATTCTGCCATATGTATTTTTATTAATACATTCTTCTCTTTGCATCAGTGTAACAAAAATCTTTCATATCGCAAGGAAAAACATAAGATACTTTGCCTTTCAATAAAAATGTACCGAGTATGCACATAATAAAAAAAATAACATACAAATCATTTTACAAATGAAAATGCACTGCTGTTTGACTATAACAGACTTGCCCTGATGATCTTCTAATCAAATCAGCAATTTAACAGTAGATGGTGCGTGATTTAATCGTGTTTGATATATTCTACACAGTTTACATTTATCACGTACACATATGGTAATATATGGTATCTTAGTAACAAGAATTACAGTACCCGATGATAGTCATTTAAGCATTTAAAGCAAGCTTCTTGTTTTGCTTTTATGTCTTACTTTTCCATAAGAAGAACATTTAATAAAATAAAATCTATCAACACAGCACATTAAAGGGGTTGTCAGGTATCAAGAGGAAATTGGACAACTCAGAGGATCAACCTGTAATAAAGAATAGATGATTATTTTCCAGACCGATCACACACTGCCACTCTAGTTCTCCAGATAGGGCTCTTTTATCCCGGCTGAAGTGGTTACATCACATCGGCAACATATCACGATTGCAGCCGAAAACAGGGCACTGCTGGGATAACTCGATCTTTCAGGGAAGTCATCATCTATGTAATCTTACATCTTATTGCAGGTCGATCCACTGAATAGGCAAAACTCCGTTAATGCGCTGTTCTTACTTTTTATGGTCAGTATAAACCACACTCTGGGTAGTGGTTTAGAAAACTGCAGATTTTTAATTTTTTATCTTCCAACAAATCAAAATTGAGTCTAATGGAGTTTATTTGTGAATTTTATCCTTCATCTCCAAAATGCTTTCCCACTTATATAATATTGTGATTAATGATGCAATAAAAAGCAATTAACATCTCTATGTTTCAGTGGGAGACTGATTTAAATTCTACTCTTAGGCCCCATTCACACGACCGTGTGAATGAGGCCATATCTATCCGCAAAAATGCGGGAATAGATGCGGCCCCATTCACCTCTAAGCTCCGTGCCGCGGCTCTTTTGAAGCACGTCCTATACTTGTCCATGCGCACGGGCAAGTATAGGCATTTTCAATGGGGCCACACGGCGTGTGTTCCAAGCACTGCGGAACACACGCCGGGCGGCCCCCATATATTTGCGGGTCCGCAGTAATGCGGGCCCGCAAATATACGTTCGTGTGAATGGACCCTTACTCTTCAGCACTGGTACTTTACCACATTAAAGAAGTTCTCTGGGCATTTAACTTAATTCGTTGTTTGTAATAATTAGAGATGAGAGAATCTATTCGCCGATTCGTTGATTCGTATCGAATTTTGGAAATTTTTAGCTGCGAAGCGAATCCAAATATTAGGTGATTCGCTTCGGCTTTGTACGCATTCGCTACGTAGTTTGTCCGATTAATTTTACGCTATTGCTTTGTATAAGTAACTGTTGTGTACAAATTCAATTCATTAGCAAAATTTTACTGTTAGTTTGTTTATCGTGTGCAAAAGCCCGGGAAGAAAGCGGTCACCTGACCTAGTGGGCAGGGCTTGCTCTGATTGGCTCAGGCTCGGTAAGCCAGTGACGCATCACTTCTGCTGCTACTGCTGAGATAAGCAGAAGCACTGTGTGAAGTTCTGAGACTCTGAGACCTGTTTTGTGAAAATTGGGGTGTAATTGCTCTGTGAATCCATATTACACAAATCAGGGATACTGCAGGGCAAGTGCAGGGACAGTTCAGGGCTAGTAATTAATCAGGCAGGGAGAGAGAGACAGGGAGAGATAGGGAGAGACAGGGAGAGACAGGGACAAAGACCAGCTGCAGGGCCACAGAGTGAATTGAAAAATGTCTGGAATGGATAAGCAAAAGGGGTCCAGTTCCAGCCACACCTCGAGCTCAAAAAAAGGAGAAGGTGGCACAGGGCAGAAGTGCCAAAGGACTTGTTGCCGGAGCATCTACTAGTAGTATTCGCAATACTTGGCTGTTTTTCCACCAGGCTAACCCACCAAGGCGCAAAATTGTAGTGGAGGAGAAACTGTATGAGGTAGTGGAATGGATGGCATGCTCATCTCAGTCTCAGCCGGATGATCTGCTGTCATCTGCTGATACAGTATCCATATGAAGCCAGGGGTCAGACTCAGAGCATTCTTCCTGCTCCACCATTGCTCTCCAGCAAAGCCCGTCATTTTCGTACGCAATTTGTACGCTTATGCGTACGTGTTCAAAGAGGTTGCGTACCTTTTTACCTGAATGTTCGTTATTAGTGCGCGAATGATCGCTAAAAGCCATATAAATACGTATATTTTGTACGCAAATTCAACAAATCTATTAGTTTAATACACGAATCTTAGGAAAAGTTTGGCGAATGTTCGGCGAATAAAATTTTGCATGATTCGCTCATCTCTAGTAATAACCTGTGGAAGGAAGCTCTTTTACATAGTACTTATCCTCCCTTGCTCTCCTGATACCATCATCTCCACTGTACTCATGCATGCTGCTGGCTCTTCCGCTTAGGTTCTGAGTGGATGTTCCTGTTCAGCTGCATTATAGTGAATACAGCTAAACAAGAAGAGAAGCAGCCACAGTTATAATTAAATGCAATGGGAAACTGACATCAGAGTTCCCCCTTTTGCAGTGGATAAAAATTGTGTGAAGAACAGTCATAAAACCTATGACTCCCACAAAGATTATAATTCCTAAACTATTTTAGTCCAGCTGAAGCAAGTGCTCAGAGAATTGAAAGGGAAACAAATCATACTAAGCATAGATAAAAAAGGATATATCCCATGATCCTCTTCGGCATGAGATTTCCAACTTTTTTTCAATTTGGAGAATTTTTCTTCCAAGACCTGGATCCAGGGTATGGCTGAAGGAATAATCAACAGGTATATAAAAGTTTTCACAGATGAGCAATCTGGTACCGTATATCCAAAGCCCAGAGGTCAAGTATATCCAAATCCCATAGGTCAAGTTTGGTTAGCAGTGCCTCAAAAATGTAGCATGTGGCTGTCACGTACCGTGTGGTTATCGTGACACGTGTTCCATGTTGCTCATGTTTGTGCCCTGGTATTCCGGATTTGGTTGTATGCTGGTTGCCAGGGGCAACGTGTAAATTGGTGGTGTCTCGGTTGTTCTCCGTGACACGGCTTAGTGTCACGTACCGTGTGGTTATCGTGACACGTGTTCCATGTTGCTCATGTTTGTGCCCTGGTATTCCGGATTTGGTGTATGGACTGCTGGTGCTTCTATCAGCAGTATCAGCAGGTAAGTTGCCAGGTGCACCGGGACCATCCTGGAGGTGCAGCCAGTGAGTTCTGGATAAGTTCATCCCTACCATCTGGGGCTCTGTGAAGAACGGGGCTCACTGGGTTTCTGCCCTCTGGGTTTGGTTTCTGGTATTTCCGGTGCACTTGGTTCAGTGGTTTTCCTTGCCACTGGCTTCTTACCTGCTAATCGGTCTTCATCTCACTGTAGTGTATCGGTGTATGCTCGGTGTGGTGTTCCCCTCCCACACCGTAGCGTGACAGTATGACATATTAGGCCACTTTGCGTGTTTTCCCTTTTCCCTGTTATGCCTTTTCCTTCGGTGAGAGGGTGTCTGCATGTTGCGCCTGCTGTTTTTTGGTGTGCATGCTTGTCCTCCGGAGGGAGGGTGAAAGGGGTGGATCTGTTTCAGTTCGGGTCACGGTGACCGTGGTTGTTTGTTGGCTGGCTGCCTTTGACCTAGGTGGGGTTGGGGTTTGCTGGCGGCAGCTTTCTGTTACTTGTGTGATCTGTGTCCTGTGTCTGATTCTCCCCTCATCCATTTCTCAGTTCGCCTGTTATTGGTGCTGTGTTTGCTGGCGGCATTCACTCGGTTTACTGGCTTAGGTGTTGCTGGTTCGGTGATGTTTGCTGGCTGCGGCCTGGTGTGTGTGAATAGGCACTGAGTGTGGATGTCTGTTCGGTTCTAGCACTTTGTTTGTTAGGTGGTTTGTGTTCCACTTTGCTTCCCCTTGAAAATTTGGGAGAGGGGGAGTAAAGGGGGAGGTAGTGTCACGTACCGTGTGGTTATCGTGACACGTGTTCCATGTTGCTCATGTTTGTGCCCTGGTATTCCGGATTTGGTTGTATGCTGGTTGCCAGGGGCAACGTGTAAATTGGTGGTGTCTCGGTTGTTCTCCGTGACACGGCTTCCATGTTGCTCATGTTTGTGTCCTGGCATTCTGGCTGCAGTAGTAGGCCGTGGTTGCCAGGGGCAACGTGTAGTTTTGGTTGCTGATATGTTCCCTTCTTATTGCTTACTTCCCTCCTTCCCTGTCTGGTTCTCTTGGGGTTAACATATTGACCTGGGTGTAGTCACTAGGTGCTTTTATTCTGTTGTTGTTAGCCTGGTGGGTTAGTTGTGCTCCAGCCTCCGTTGGTGCTGGAGCTATGCACCTTTCCTGGGATTCCATCTGCCCAGTCCTTGTGGCCACTTAATATGTCATCGAGGTCTTCCCGAGGTCCTCTCATCCCCTTCCCTTATTTCCGTTATGTGGTTTATGTACGGGTGGGTGTTTGGTCTGTGACTGCCATGTGTCTTCTGACATGGAGTCCAGACATTTCCTGTATGTATGTGCCTTCGGTGAGAGGGCTCCAGGGTTCCCCGGAGGGGGAACAGCGATACTGTGAGTTGTTGCCGGTGTGCTGGTTCCTGGGTTTGTTGTGTGTACTGAGTCCTGTTAGGTGTTCGGGTTCCAGTACATGTGCCTGGGCTCCAGTCTTTGGTGTATGGACTGCTGGTGCTTCTATCAGCAGTATCAGCAGGTAAGTTGCCAGGTGCACCGGGACCATCCTGGAGGTGCAGCCAGTGAGTTCTGGATAAGTGCATCCCTACCATCTGGGGCTCTGTGAAGAACGGGGCTCACTGGGTTTCTGCCCTCTGGGTTTGGTTTCTGGTATTTCCGGTGCACTTGGTTCAGTGGTTTTCCTTGCCACTGGCTTCTTACCTGCTAATCGGTCTTCATCTCACTGTAGTGTTTCGGTGTGTGCTCGGTGTGGTGTTCCCCTCCCACACTGTAGCGTGACAGTGGCATATTACATCTCTTGGGGGTTCCCTGGGTTTAGGATGTGCTCCAAGGGGAAAATGGGCCCTAACAAACACAAGTGTCTGCATAATCATCTGTCAATATTTAAATAGCTAGTTGTTTCACCATGAAGAATAGAGACTATGTGGAGGTTATTTCTCCTACTTCAGCTGGCATTGAAGTGTTTGATGTCTTGTAGGTCCTGGTCCGTCGGGTCAAGAGGTTTTAGTTAGGGCATGAATGAAAGATAGGCAGGGTATTTGAATCATGGGTGCTTTCTCAATCATTCATCAGAGTCTTCACATGGACCGCGTTTAGATGTTTTATTCAAGGCAGTAGATTTGCTAAATATACCTTGAGAGATTTGGAACCTTTTTTTTGTTTGTTTTTAACAAACTTTCCTAACTAAGAGCATCTTTGGGGTGGCCTCCTCTGCATTTATGATAGAAATTTATGTGATAATTTCTTATGTGGGAGTCATAATGTTGCAATTAGTGATCAAATAAAAAAAAAAAACAGAATGGTAAGAGTGATAAATTTAGGTCTGATGTCGTTAAAAAAAAATAATGTACATGATGCACAGGGAGTGTACCTCATTCTATAAAAAAAAGGCCTGGGCCTTGCTGTGAAGCTGTTGATTCTCAACTAGGTGTTCTGGTGTTCAAACCTACTTGAATGTGGTGTTGTGCCTCAGCAGAGATGAAGGCAAGAAAGATCAGGTCTTAAAACCTGAGAAAAAGGATGAGATGAGCAGTAGTAAAGTCTCAGGTAAAAGAGTAATAGGAGAAGGAGTCTGTATTCACCGATGATGTGGAGGGGTGATACCAACTCCTCTAGAAGGCAGGCTCTAGGAGCAATGAAAAGAAGCAAGAGTAAATGAGATATCAGGTGGTACTTGGAGAGTCACATATAATTCTAGTGACAACAAATGGCTTGCTACACAACAGCCTCTATCACCCTCAGTGCAAAGTCTGTCAACTATGTGGCATTTAACATTTGATGAGACTGTGTCGCAAGGAGTGCTAAAAAGAAGGGGTGATGGAGGACTTAGAAGTTTAGGAGTGGGGATATCTTGTCTGCCTCTCTGTATCAGTACTCACTGTGAGACAGCAGGTATCAAGATGATGGTTTGCAGTTTTGTTTCCTACACTTCACATGGTGTTGATGGGGTTCTGGTGTACTGGTTTGAAATGCTGGAGACTCATTCCAAAGAGTCAGGTGTTGGGTCTCTCAGGAGAGCTTTGTTTAGTTTGTCAGGCAGTTGGAGGTGGTGTGACGACGCCATATCAGTGAAAAGTACAGAGCACCCTGCAAAAAAATTAGCCCTCACACAATTTTGTACAACTATAACTTCAGAAACATTATAGAGGTCAGAATATGGTGATAAAATGAAAAAATACATTTTTTCAAGTTTTTTTTTTCAGTATTAAAACACAACATATACATATGTGGTTTCAATGTAATCTTACTGACCTTGAGAAGGAAAGTAACAGGTCAGTTTTACCGTATAGGGAACGCCGTAAAAAAACACAACTCTTTCACACGAACGTTGTGTTTTGTGGTCCGCAAATTGCGGAACAACGGTTCCGTATTTTCATGATAGTAATGTTCCATTTGTATTCCGCAATGCGTCCGTATGTCCGTAAAAAACGGACGTTGTGTTTCCGTATGGCTTCCGTTTTTTGCGGACCGCAAAAAAAAACAGAAGGTGTAATTTAGAATAATTGAATTGGCTACACCCCCCAGAAACAGGTATTTAAGTTGTTCACCTGAGTGTTTTTTGGCCATTTTGTGATGGTTATAGGAGCATACAGAGGTTTCTTTGTGTCCCTTGTTTGCTTCGCTTTTTCTGGATTTTGGACAACATGGGAGAAGAATCTGATGATGACGTTATCCTGCACTGGCTTTTTTTTCGGCGATTCAGCCAGCATTCATCTGTGCTGTTTGAAGAACCGAGGAGGAGGAGGAAGAGACTCTGGGTTCACCCCATAGTTTCTCAACGGTACAGGAAGGGCAATTTTCACACCCTGTTCACTGATCTTCGTTAGCACCCGGAGAAGTTCGTGGGATTCTGTCGCATGTCAGTGCCTACGTTTGATTTGCTGTTGTCGTATGTCCGTCCAGACCTTACTTTCCTGGACACCAACATGCGGCTCTTTAGTTTTTATTATTTTTCTATATAGTTGATAATACTTTATATATAAGTTTAGTGTAGGGACTCGCAAGAGACAGAGGACCCTTGACGTGGGCTTGCGGGCTGAGGATTTTTGGAATTTGAAAAACCTTTTTTTTTCTTGTTAAATTTATTGGTATTTGAACTTTTTCCTAAACTTTTGAAGCATCACTTCAACAAATGTTTTTTTTGTTCCAAAAATCCTTCTTATACCTCTTTGTTGATTTCCGTTTAATATATAATTTTTTCATTATTATGTATAAATGTTTCTATATTAAAACAAAAAGGGTTTTTTTTTGTTTTTTTTTTAAATTAACTTTTCTGAACATATCTAGCATTTAGGAATGTAATTAATCCAAACTTCGATTTGGATCTGTATTTTATTTTTAAAAATAGGCTATTTGTATATTTCTTGTCGCACACACATTACTCATGCAGTTGAGCCAGCTTCCAGCCACCGTAGCCATGTCGTACAGGTGTTCACCTTTTATGGTTATAAGAATTTGTTTAAACTTCAATACTGTTTTTTTTTATAACATTGCATGATCAGGAGTGAACACATTTTATTTTAAATGTAATATTTAAAAAAAAATTAAAACTGTGCTAAACACAATGTTCATGATTTGACAAATGTGTGTACGTAATTCAAGTATCATGCATAAAGATGTGTATGCGCTTGCTCATGCAATGTGTGAACACAATAATGCAATTTTCTCAGACGGTGTTTGAACCAGAGCAACCCACCAACCAATACTCCATGCTGGCTGTAACCAGAAGAATCGGCCTGACTGATGTGTTTTTGACAATGGAATCACAACAAAGGATGTAGAAATTGAGTTGCAGCTTATTTTTACGTTGTCTGTAGTAGCAAATTTGGAGCCCATTGTTGTACCTTACATTAACATTTATGACGCCCTTTGTTACTAAAACCATTTTTCATAATACATTGTTTGATTATTATGTGGTTTGTCTTTTAGGAATACATTATATTGTGTTTAGTTAACAAAAACATTCTTATGGAAGACTGATCTTCTAATGAATGATGACATAAAACCCTTACCTCCTGTGTTTTATAATATCTCAAAATAATGTTTATTCAACCAAATTTAAGTTGTAAAAATACTAAGAGACAAGTCAATTAAATTAAAGTTTACTTTTCCAAGATAATGGTCAATATAACTTTGAAAAAATACAGAAAAACAAACCAAGTTAGGCAATGTAAATTATGGTTCCAGAAGTTCGCTTGTTAATGAATGTGGGCCACTAGTGGAGGTCGTCTGGCGCACATTCCCAGACTCTGGCCCAGATGAGGTGGAGGGAGCATTCATGCGCTCCGCTCCGAAATGTGAAGGGTCCGAAGGGGGAAAACTTTGGGGTGGACCATAGGTGGCCTGATGCGGGCCATATGTGGGCTGCTGCGACCCATATCTTGGGTGCTGAGGCCCATATGTGCGTGGAAGATGGCCATAAGTGGTCTGCTGATGGGCGTAGGTGGCCTGATGCTGCCCATAAGTGGGCTGATGAGGAGGTGGAGGAGGTTGATCCCCAAGGACCTGTACACGGACATTGTGAATTAATTTCACAATGTCCCCTTGGTATGGAGATGCAAACATCTCCATTACCATGACAAGGGCCGCCGTACATGATGTCTGTCGATGGGCCGGGACCTGCTTTATCAAATGGCCCAGGCCCCTCCACAGACTTGTTTCGGGCTCCTCAGTCCTCTTCTGGCATAAGTACCCTATCACCTGTTTGTCTACAATCTCCCGAGCAACTATCCCAGAAGAAGACTGAGGAGCAGTACGGTGTCTCCTTGGCGGCAGAGTCCTTGGGGCCACCTCTGGGCTGGTGGGGACAGAGGCCCAAGATGGCTGCTCTTCCTCCGTCTCGTCACCCTCAGCATCCTGTGTCCCCCAGTAGCGTTGCAGGTGTGGACTGGGGTGGTCTCACATCACCTTGGGGCACATCCGACGATTCCCCCTCTAGATCATCCAGACTGTCCACAGTTCTATAAATAAAACAATAGTAGAAAATGTTTTTTTAAAACTGGGGAAAACAAAACTGTAAAGTGCCTGATCATACTGAAGCTGTAATAATTGCTTACATTTTAAAATAATGCACAAATTATATGTACATGTATGTTTATAATTGGGCCAAACAAGCAGCGTTAAACGGGTATTATCATCTTTGACAATGGTGGCATCTCCCTAGGATATGCCCCCCTTGTCTTATAGGTGTGGTGGACGACATAGGACCTGCTCCTATATCCAGAACGAAGCCACGAAAGGTGGTGCCTGGAGGACTCAGATCTGGAAGACGCAAAGGGCAAATAACATATAAAGGAATGCTATCACAGCGCATTTAGGAGCCAACAAGTACCAATTTTTGATATTGATACAAAAGAAATATGCCATACAGCGCTCGCCTATGTATTGCGGCCACATTTAAAATGAATGGAAGGCGGATGGCTATGGCCAGTTCACAATCCTTCATTTTCAGGTCTTGGTTCAGGATAGAGGTGTGGGTCCCAACGGTGGTACACACACCGATCAGACTATGGTGACATATCCTAGCAATATTAAAAGAATATATTAACAAGACCATGTATAAGATACTAAAATAAAAATAAAAAATCACTGTGTTAGTGCTGCTAGAAAGTATAGCTAGGATTGCAATTCCAAAAAAAAATTACACGTTACAATATTTTGGGGTAACATGACCAGTATATCTTGAAATGGATATAATGTGCAGCATATCCCTCTACAGTGTGCAAGTATAAGAACACTCGCCCTACTGGATTTTGTAAGACTGCCACTCTTTATGTTGGCACAATATAGGGGCCCATGGTGGTTTCTAAAATATCAGATATGTGATAGTACCAATACAAAACATAAATAGCCTGCCATTACATATACATTTACAAAGTTTAAAAACAAAACTCACGGTCTCAAATCGAGAACCGGCCGCAGGAAACGTAGCTGCTCTGTGTAGAGATAGGGGCGTTTCCTGGAACCCCCATCACCACTGCGCCCACTTTCCACAAGCTCCCGGCGATATTGGTCGCGGCAGCTGGCCCATCGGGTCTTCGCCTTCTTCACTGTATACATAATACACAAAAATAAATACAATTAGTTACAGTAACACAGTTTAAATAACGTGTGTGTAATGCGAGTGGAGCCCGACTCTAAGACATTACAGATTACTAGACAGCAGCAGTAGCAGGATGAAGGCTATGCTTTACTATATGGACATGTCACAAGCACAGGGCAACAAACTACAAGTAGCACATAAGTAAAAACTTTGCTTGGAAAGGCCAAACAAACCTAATGATAACATAAGTGTAGGCACATAGTGCACATAACTGATGGGAAAGGGACACTTTAAGGGCAGGTAATAATATAGAGTGTTCAGTGAAATATCAAACATCAACACACATTACACAACCAATAGTTAAATCTACTAGCCACAAATTTGGTCACATAAAACACATTTTTAATAGAGATGAGCGAGTAGTGAAATATTCGAAAGTTCGAAATTCGATTCGAATAGACCGCGAAATTCGACTATTCGACCGAATATCGAATCCCATTAAAGTCTATGGGGAAAAAATGCTCGCCACTTGGAAATCTCAATTCGACCACTTGGAGGTCACCAAGTCCACCCTGGAACCTCAGAAAAGGATGCCACACTGCTGGAATGCAACTGGGACAGCAGGGGAAGCATGTCTGGGTGCATATAACGCGCCCAAGTCGCACTATTACGCCACTATCACAGCCTCTCAACAATACACTCCAAACACAATCTAACCTCTCTGTAAAGTGAGACCATACAAGGAAACCTTCTTTCCTCTACATTGCCATGGACCCCAAGCCAAACTAGACAAAAAAACGATGAAATTCTGCACCCCTTAAAATCACGTTGCCTATGAACAACCACAGATGGCATAGGCAAGGGGGAAAGCAAATAGACCCCACCCCTAATTGTCATTGTGTGTGTGTGTGAGATGTGGTCAGACATGTCTTCTTTAAAATGTAAAAACAACTCAAACACATGCAGAAGCCTTAAAATGCCCAAATTGTTGGCGCTTGAGATGTCAGTGACCCGACCTGGCCCAGTGTCATGTCTAGCAGGTAAAGCAGTGGGGATGTTGAGGGATGCGTAGGACCGCAAAAGGCAGGAAGAGGCCGTGGGCTGGCCAGAGGCTCATGGAAAATTTTGTGGAGGCCCAAGAGGTGAGACGTCTTAAAAATTGTGTGGAGGCTAAAGAGGTGAGACGTGTTAAAAATTATGTGGAGGCCCAAGAGGTGACACCTCTTAAAAATTATGTGGAGGCCCGAGAGGTGAGACCTCGAAAACGTTTTGTGGAGGCCCAAGAGGTGACACCTCTTAAAAATTATGTGGAGGCCCAAGAGGTGACACCTCTTAAAATTATGTGGAGGCCCAAGAGGTGAGACGTGTTAAACCTTTTGTGGAGGCCCAAGAGGTGAGACCTGTTAAATATTTTGTGGAGGCCCAAGAGGTGAGACCTCTTAAAAATTATGTGGAGGCCCAAGAGGGGAGACCCGTTAAAAATTATGTGGAGGCCCAAGAGGTGACACCTCTTAAAAATTATGTGGAGGCCCAAGAGGTGAGACCTCTTAAAAATTATGTGGAGGCCCAAGAGGTGAGACCTCTTAAACATTTTGTGGAGGCCCAAGAGGTGAGACCTCTTAAACATTTTGTGGAGGCCCAAGAGGTGAGACCTCTTAAAAATTATGTGGAGGCCCAAGAGGTGAGACGTATTAAAATTATGTGGAGGCCAAGAGGGGAGACCTGTTAAAGATTTTGTGGAGGCCCAAGAGGTGAGACGTATTAAAAATTATGTGGAGGCCCAAGAGGGGAGACCCGTTAAAAAATTATGTGGAGGCCCAAGAGGGGAGACCTGTTAAAGATTTTGTGGAGGCCCAAGAGGTGAGACGTATTAAAATTATGTGGAGGCCCAAGAGGGGAGACCCGTTAAAAATTATGTGGAGGCCCAAGAGGTGAGACCTGTTAAACATTTTGTGGAGGCCCAAGAGGTGAGACGTATTAAAAATTATGTGGAGGCCCAAGAGGTGAGACCTGTTAAACATTTTGTGGAGGCCCAAGAGGTGAGACGTATTAAAAATTATGTGGAGGCCCAAGAGGTGAGACCTGTTAAACATTTTGTGGAGGCCCAAGAGGTGAGACGTATTAAAAATTATGTGGAGGCCCAAGAGGGGAGACCTCTTAAAAATTATGTGGAGGCCCAAGAGGTGAGACCTCTTAAAACATTTTGTGCAGGCCCAAGAGGTGAGACTCTTAAAATTATGTGGAGGCCCAAGAGGTGAGACCTGTTAAAAATTATGTGGAGGCCCAAGAGGTGAGACCTGTTAAACATTTTGTGGAGGCCCAAGAGGTGAGACCTCTTAAACATTTTGTGGAGGCCCAAGAGGTGAGACGTATTAAAAATTATGTGGAGGCCCAAGAGGGGAGACCTCTTAAAAATTATGTGGAGGCCCAAGAGGTGAGACCTCGTAAACATTTTGCGCAGGCCCAAGAGGTGAGACCTCTTAAAATTATGTGGAGGCCCAAGAGGTGAGACTCTTAAACATTTTGTGGAGGCCCAAGAGGTGAGCCATAAATATAAAAATTTTTCTGATTTACGGAGGCAATTCTACGGCGGTTAAGGAGGAGGAGGAGGAGGTGGAGGAGGAAATGGCACTTCATACAGATGGCACTTCACTTTTGGCTGCTTTCCACGGTTGGAGAAGCAAAGTCCGGGTCAATCCACTTGCTGTTCATTTTGATTAGCGTCAGCCTGTCGGCACTGTCGGTTGACAGGCGGCTGCGCTTATCGGTTATAATGCCCCCGGCTGCGCTGA
The DNA here is from genome assembly GCA_900303285.1 of Rhinella marina. Lineage (NCBI taxonomy): Eukaryota > Metazoa > Chordata > Amphibia > Anura > Bufonidae > Rhinella > Rhinella marina. Next base: position 2,529 of record ONZH01019673.1, on the reverse strand, counting down.
ACACCCTTTCTGATAGCACGCTGGCGGCAGGGCAGGCAAGCACCTCCAAGGCGTACAGGGACAGTTCCAGCCACGTGTCCAACTTGGATTGCGAAGACCCAGTACAGTTTGTTCTCCACTATCCGGACAACACGTGTGTCCCGGGAAAAGCAGCCCAGCATGAAGTCAGCCATGTGTGCCAGACTCTGAATAGGCATGACGTCACTGCCCCCACCAGAAGGATTACTTGCCATTTCCTCCTCTTCCTCTTCCGCCTCCTCTCCGCCCCATCCGCGCTGAACCAATGGGACGCACACAGCCTGACTGCTACCCTCGCCGCCAGCATCCTCCTCCTCTTCCACAGCCACCTCCACGTCGTCCTCTCCTCCTCATCCTCCTCCTCCTGCAACTGCCACCGTGAAGCAGACAAAAGTGTGGTCTGACTGTGTAGCTCCGTTGCGTCTCCTCCTGCCCCCGTCTCCTCTGTGTGCAATGCGTTCTCCCTTATTGCGATGAGGGATTCTTTAAGGACGCATAGGAGCGGGATGGTTACGCTCGGCCCTGCTGGCTGTGGCCTCACTTCTCTGTCTGAACTGTCCTCTGCCTGTGGACATCCCTCTGCCTGTGGACATCCCTCTGCCTGTGGACATCCTCTGCCTGTGGACATCCTCTGCCTGTGGACATGCCTCTGCCTGTGGACATCCCTCTGCCTGTGGACATCCTCTGCCTGTGGACATCCCTCTGCCTCTTGCTGCCTTTTTCGGGTGCTGCGCAGACCACCACCTCTCCACTGCTTTCCTCGCTGGACATCACCCTGGACCGGGTCAGTATCGGACAGTACAAAGCGGTGGTACATTTCATACTCCAGCCGTGGCCTGTTTTCATTCTCCCAATGCCTTGAGACATGTACTGAATGTAAATGAAGGTGTTGTAATCGCGTCTCTCTGTGACAATAGCTCGATACTATCAACTGCCAATTTTATTTTTAACTTTTTTTTTTTTTAGCGAACAGTTTTTTTCAACTTACTGATGTTTTCCAGTCTCTGTTGGAAACTTTCTATGACTTTTTTCGTACTGGGTGCATTTGGTATAAATATGCAGAGAGTTATTTATGGTTTAATCGCAGAACGATGCAAAGGGAAAGCGTCGTCTAAAGGAGAATCATTTACCTCAGATAATTCAACCAGCAACTATGGCCCCCAACAGCATTTCCGCGCCCCCGTCCTCGTCCACGTCCTATTCCGCTAGCCCCCCTCCGCATTTTATTTTTTTTTGGTTACAATATTTTGCCTTCACAGCCGTGAAATAATTTTGCAAGAGAACGCACAGTACAGTTGCCAATTATAAGGCCTAATATTTTAGAGTTCAAGGTACACAGCCGTGTACTAACTTTTCAGACGGTGGGTATTAACACCAGGTATTTAAAGAATTTTGCAAGAGAACGCACAGTACAGTTGCCAATTATAAGGCCTAATATTTTATAGTAATTATGTGGAGGCCCAAGAGGTGAGACCTCTTAAAGATTTTGTGAGGCCCAAGAGTGAGACCTCTTAAAGATTTTGTGGAGGCCCAAGAGGTGAGACCTGTTAAAGATTTTGTGGAGGCCCAAGAGGTGAGACCTCTTAAAGATTTTGTGGAGCCAAGAGGTGAGACCTCTTAAAGATTTTGTGGAGGCCCAAGAGGTGAGACCTCTTAAAGATTTTGTGGAGGCCCAAGAGGTGAGACCTCTTAAGATTTTGTGGAGGCCCCAAGAGGTGAAGACCTCTTAAAGATTTTGTGGAGGCCCAAGAGGTGAGACCTGTTAAAGATTTTGTGGAGGCCCAAGAGGTGAGAGCTCTTAAAGATTTTGTGGAGGCCCAAGAGGTGAGACCTCTTAAAGATTTTGTGGAGGCCAAAGAGGTGAGACCTCTTAAAGATTTTGTGGAGGCCAAATGAGGGTGAGACCTCTTAAAGATTTTGTGGAGGCCCAAGAGGTGAGACCTCTTAAAGATTTTGTGGAGGCCCAAGAGGTGAGACCTCTAAAGATTTTGTGCAGGCCCAAGAGGTGAGACCTTAAAGATTTTGTGAGGCCCAAGAGATTTTGTGCCTTTAAAGATTTTGTGCAGGCCCAAGAGGTGAGACCTCTTAAAGATTTTGTGGAGGCCCAAAGAGGTGAGACCCTTAAAGATTTGTGCAGGCCAAGAGGTGAGACCTCTTAAAGATTTTGTGGAGGGAGAGTCCCCAAGAGGTGGACCTCTCTTAAAGATTTTGTGGAGCCCAAGAGGTGAGACCTGTTAAAGATTCTTGTGGAGGCCCAAGAGGTGAGACCTCTTAAAGATTTTGTGGAGGCCCAAGAGGTGAGACCTCCTCAAAGAGTGAGAACCTCTTAAAGATTTTGTGAGGCCAAGAGGTGAGACCTCTTAAAGATTGTGGTGGAGGCCCAAGAGAGACCTCTTAAAGATTTTTGTGAGGCCCAAGAGGTGAGACCCTTAAAGATTTTGTGGAGGCCCAAGAGGTGAGACTCTTAAAGATTTGTGGAGGCCAAGAGGTGAGACCTCTTAAAGATTTTGT
>ONZH01019671.1:0-21052 GCA_900303285.1 Rhinella marina | reverse complement strand
CTGGACTGTAGTTTATATAACTGAGTGAAAAAGCATATTCTCTAGACTGCGGCTAGTGTATCGCACACCTCACAATTGTTCACTGGACTGTAGTTTACATAACTGAGTGAAAAAACGTATTCCCTAGACTGCACTACAGATCCCAGCAAGCCAAGGTACAGCAGCAGCAAAAATGAGTTCTGAGAGGATTTTGGGCAATTTCATTGGGGTCTGTGTGGACCATGTGCTGTCTCCTTTCTGCCACCAGTCGCTGTGCACAGTGTGCAGCCAAGATGGCGGTAGCTGCACTACAAGTCCCAGCCAGCAGCCGAGAGGAGGCCAAAAAAAGGTCGTTGTAGCCCTTAGAAGGAGCGTTGGGTTCTTTGTGGATGATTCCTGCCTAACCAGATTCTAATTTCACGCCCTAACAGTGTGCAGCCAAGATGGCGGTAGCTGCACTACAAGTCCCAGTCAGCAGCCTGGAGGAGACCAAAAAAAAATAAAAGGTGCTTGTAGCCCTTAGTAGGGCTGTTGGGTTCTTTGTGGGTGATTCCTGACTAACCAACATCTAAATTGAGGCCCTAACACTCTCCCTGACAGACAGCAGCTCTATCCCTAATCTCATGCAGACGGCGTATGACGCGAGCAGCGCGGGACCAGATTCTTATATTCCCGGGTCATCTGATCTGGCCAGCCAATCCCTGCTATCGACTTGTAGGGGCCCCACGTGATGCTAGGAGCTACCAAAGACTCCCCTGCATGTTGATTGGCTGAAAAAAGGCGGCTAACATGCAGGAAGAGGAAGTTGCCATTTCCTCGAGGATCGCGATATGCTCGTCTGAGTAGCGAGCATATGCGAATACACTAATGCTTGAACGAGCATGTTCGCTCATCTCTAGTCTCTATCAGTTTTGCACATCTAGAGGCTGAAATTCTTGCCTTTTCTTCCTTGCAAAACAGCTCAAGCTCTTTGAAGTTGGATGGAGAGCGTTTGTGAACAGCAGTTTTTAGCTCTTTCCACATATTCTCAATTGGATTCAGGTCTGGACTTTGACTTGGCCATTCTAAGACCTGGATACGTTTATTTTTGAACCATTCCATTGTAGATTTTGCTTTATGTTTGGGATCATTGTCTTGTTGGAAGACAAATCTCCGTTCTAGTCTCAGGTCTTTTGCAGACTCCAACAGGTTTTCATCCAGAATGGTCCTGTATTTGGCTCCATCCATCTTCCCATCAATTTTAACCATCTTCCCCGTCCCTGCTGATGAAAAGCAGGCCCAAACCATGATGCTGCCACCACCATGTTTGACAGTGGGGATGGTGTGTTCAGGGTGATGAGCTGTGTTGCTTTTACGCCAAACATATCGTTTTGCATTGTTTCCAAAAAGTTGGAATCTTGGTTTCATCTGACCAGAGCACCTTCTTCCACATGTTTGGTGTGTCTCCCAGGTGGCTTGTGGCAAATTGTACGCAAGACTTTTTATGGATATCTTTGAGAAATGACTTTCTTCTTGCCACTCTTCCTTAAATGCCAGATTTGTGAAGTGTTCGACTGATTGTTGTCCTATGGACAGACTCTCCCACCTCAGCTGTAGATCTCTGCAGTTCATCCAGAGTGATCATGGGCCTCTTGGCTGCATCTCTGATCAGTCTTCTCCTTGTTTGAGATGAAAGTTTAGAGGGACGGCCGGGTCTTGGTAGATTTGCAGTGGTCTGATACTCCTTCCATTTCAATATGATCGCTTGCACAGTGCTCTTTGGGATGTTTAAAGCTTGGGAAATCTTTTGGTATCCAAATCCGGCTTTAACACCTTAAGGACCCAGCCATTTTTCACCTTAAGGACCAGGCCATTTTTAGCAAATCTGACATGTCTCACTTTATGTGGTGATAACTTTAGAACGCTTTTACTTATCCAGGCAATTCTGAGATTGTTTTCTTGTCACATATTGTACTTCATGACAGTGGTAAATTTGAGTCAAAATATTTCATTCTTATTTATAAAAAAATACCAAATTTACCAAAAATTTAGAAAAATTTGCAAATTTCCTAATGTCAATTTCTCTACTTTTAAAATACATAGTAATGCCTCCAAAAATAGTTATGACTTTACATTCCCCATGTGTCTACTTCAGGTTTGGATCACTTTGAAAATTACATTTTATTTTTTTGGGAAGTTAGAAGGGTTAGAAATTTAGACGCAAATCTTGAGATTTTTCACAAAATTTCCAAAACCCACTTTTTAAGGACCAGTTCAGGTTTGAAGTCACTTTGTGAGGCTTCCATCATAGAAACCACCCAAAAATGACCCCATTTTAGAAACTACACCCCCAAGGTATTCAAAACTGATTTTACAAACGTTATTAACCCTTTAGGTGTTCCACAAGAATTAAAGGAAAATGTAGCCAAAATTTCCGAATTTTACTTTTTTGTCAGATTTTCCATATGAATCATTTTATTCTGAGAATAAAGCAAGGGTTAACTGCCAAACAAAACTCAGTAATTTTTACCCTGATTCTGTAGTTTACAGAAATGCCCCATTTGTCATTGTAAACTGCTGTACAGGCACACGGCAGGGCACAGAAGGAAAGGAACGTCAGGGCAGATTTCACTGGAAAATTTAAGTTGCCATGTGACATTTGATGCACCCCTAGAGTAGGAAACTCAAAAAAACTGACCCCATTTTGGAAACTACGGGATAAGTTGGCAGTTTTGTTGTGCTATTTTAGGGTACATATGATTTTTGGTAGCTCTATATTACACTTTTTGTGAGGAAAGGTAACAAAAACTAGCAGTTTTGGCATTGTTTTTATTTTTTGTTATTTACAACATTCATCTGACAGGTTAGATCGTGTGATATTTTTAATAGAGCAGTTCGTTACGGACGCGGCAATATCTAATATGTATGCTTTTTTTATTTATTTAAGTTTTACACAATATTTTTGAAGCACAAAAAAAATCACATTTTAGTGTCTCCATAGTCAGAGAGCTGTAATTTTTTTTATTTTTTGGGCTATTGTCTCAGGTAGGGGCTAATTTTTGGTGGGATGAGATGACGATTAGAATGGTACTATTTTTGGGGGCATACGCTTTTTTGATCGCTTGGTATTACATTTTTTGTGATGAAATGTGACAAAAAATGCCTTTTTTTAGACAGTTTTTATTTATTATTTTTTTTGGTGTTCACCTGAGGGGAGAGATCATGCTATATTTTTGTAGAGCAGGTTTTTATGGACGTAGCGATACCTAACATGTATACTTATTTTTATTTTTTTAAGTTTTACACAATAATATCATTTTTGAAACAAAAAAAATCATGTTTTAGAGTCTCCATAGGCAGAGAGCTGTAGTTTTTTTATTTTTTGGGCGATTGTCTCAGGTAGGGGCTCATTTTTTGCGGGATGAGATGACGATTAGATTGGTACTATTTTTGGGGGCTACGCTATTTTGATCACTTGGTATTACATTTTTTGTGATGAAATGTAATACCAAGCGATCAAAAAAGCGTATGCCTACCAAAAATAGTACCAATCTAATCGTCATCTCATCCCGCAAAAAATGAGCCCCTACCTGAGACAATCACCCAAAAAATAAAAAGAAAGTTTTTATTTTATATTTTTTACAGTGTTCACCTGAGGGGAAAGATCATGCTATATTTTTGTAGAGCAGGTTTTTACGGATGTGGTGATACCTAACATGTATACTTATTTTTATTTATTTAAGTTTTACACAATAATATCCTTTTTGAAACAAAAAAAATCATGTTTTAGGGTCTCCATAGTCAGAGAGCTGTAGTTTTTTTATTTTTTGGGCGATTGTCTCGGGTAGGGGCTCATTTTTTGCGGGATGAGATGACGGTTAGATTGGTACTAATTGGGGGCATACGCTTTTTTGATCGCATGGTATTACATTTTTTGTGATGAAATGTGACAAAAAAATGACTTTTTTTAGACAGTTTTTATTTTTTACGGTGTTGACCGGGCGGGCTGGATCATGTGATATTTTAATAAAGCAGGTTTTTATGGACGCGGCGATACCTAATATGTATATTTTTTATTTTTTTTCTATTTTTATGTGTTTCTTTATGGGGAAGGGGCTTTTTTTTGTTGAAACTTTATTTTTTTTTGTTTTTGTTAAAACACTTTTATTTAACTTTTTTTTTAAACATTTCACTTATGTCCCAGTAAGAGACTTTAACATTTCAGGGTCTGATCCCTGATTGAATGCAGCACAAACATTAAATCTGTACATTCCTTGGTCTTCATGATGCTCTCTGTGCTTTAAACAGAACCCTGAGACTATCACAGAGCAGGTGCATTTATACGGAGACTTGATTACACACAGGTGGATTCTATTTATCTTCATCAATCATTTAGGATAACATTGGATCATTCAGAGATCCTCAATGAACTTCTGGAGTGAGTTTTCTGAACTGAAAGTAAATGGGCCAAATAATTTTGTACGCCCAACTTTTCAGTTTTTTATTACAAAAAAAGTTTAAATGATCCAATAAATTTCGTTCCACTTCACAATTGTGACCCACTAAAATGTTTTATCTTTTTGTTTGAAGCCTGAAATGAGACAAAAGGTTGAAAAGTTCCAGGGGGCCGAATACTTTCGCAAGGCACTGTATGTTACGGAATATAGATAGATACTTCTCAGCTATAAACATTGAATGTAATTGCTAAATGTGAGTTGAACAGAACCTTAGATATCTGTGCTATAAATCTCATTTAATGTTAGTGTCATGGTCACAAATCCAATCAGTTGAAATGTAATTAGTGCCTACTATACTAATAATAATCTGGATTGTATTGTACATTAATCTTATTGTAGACACATCAATGAAATACGAGCAAGATCACCCAGGTTAGCAGCAGAGCACCTGTCCCTAGATTTCTCATGGGTGAAGGCATGTGAATTATCGGCGCACTAAGTGCAGGTTACTTCCTTGTTGTTAAACATTAAACTTCTCTGCTTAGTGATGTGAGATTGCTCATCCATTATTTCCTGCACCTGTGAGATACATGGATGTGTAAACAGAAAATGCCTCTCTTTTCAAGGTGCTTTGAAGACCTGCCAAGTTGTCTTTGTAGCAATATTAGAAAACCAAATATATTAAGAGGAACGAATGAAAAAACAATACACTCACCCTTAAAAGTGTTTTCCACCTTCGGGTGGTTTTCAGCTCCCATGCTACCAAACCTTGGGATTGAAGCATGGTTAGCTACTCCTCACCACAGAGTCCTGGCTCCCTTGGTCCCCCTTTGTAACTGCTGCGCTCTGGTTCGACTTGTCAACAATGAGTTTGAAGGGGATTACATATGCTGCTGCAGCGAATGACTGGCTGTAACGGTGACGTGTCCCTCATACCTTATATGCCCTTGGCTTTACGCAAATGGTAAAAATCACCGCTGTGGGCAGTCACTGGCTGCATCAGCCACATGACCCCCATCAAACTAAGTGGGACCAGAGTGCCAACAAATCTCAGAACCCTGGAGTTTAGGACAGGTAAGTATGCTTCCCTCCGCAGGTTTGGCAAAGTGGGGAGGGCAGGCCAAAAGGCTCCCGAAGGTGACTACCCCTTTAGGCTAGCCATACACATTAGATTAAAGTCAGCAGAAGCAGCCAATTATAATTTGACCATCTAATGTTTATGGAGGTCTCCCAATTTTACCATGATGGTAGATGTCAAGGCAAAGAAGGTTTGGATCCAATCCTTTGTTCATTACAAATAGATTGCAGAGTGCAAAGACAAAATGCAAGCAAATAAATAAAAGACAATTAATAAAATACAAGGATAAAAAGATAAAGGGCATGCAAGACCTATTTCCTTAACATTGTACTTCCAAGCAAGATCATAGTATGTTACTTTAAGTGGCAACATCTTACAAAGCCAGGTGACATCACTGGTTCTGCAGTAGCCCAGAACAAGGTACTTGCAAACTATTCTTATTATTTAATGTTATTTAATGTTATTTAACATTATCTTTGTGACGAAACCTGCACCTCGCAGCCCCGCCTGACTTCAACTAAGCCGAACCTACGCGGTGCAATTACATCACTGGTTACCAAGACGTGACGTTACGCCTCCCTAGGAGCACGTAAGGTCAGCTTGGTACAGTTTACACAGACGCCTCCCGTTCACGCAGGCACAGGGAGGCAGAGGGGGGTGATCTCTAATGGTCCACGCACCTCCGGTGTAACCCCACTCTCGCTCACAACCCTGACAAGCTTGGAGAGCCTTTTCACTGCCCCAGTGAAAACAGAGCTTTCTCATCCTGGCAGACTGCCACCAGTTCCTCATTTAATATAAGCCTGGTACACTAGCGGGATTATATCGGGGCAGGAACCACTCCCCAGGAAGCTATAACTATGCTGAACACGGACGTGGGGATTTGTGATCGAGATACAAGAACAGCAGAAGAGTGGCAACATCTTACAAAGTGGCAACATCTTACAAAGCCAGGTGACATCACTGGTTCTGCAGTAGCCCAGAACAAGGTACTTGCAAACTATTCTTGTTATTTAATGATATTTAATGTTATTTAACATTATCACTGTGACGAAACCTGCACCTCGCAGCCCCGCCTGACTTCAACTAAGCTGAACCTACGCGGTGCAGTTACATCACTGGTTACCAAGACATGACGTTACGCCTCCCTAGGAGCACGTAAGGTCAGCTTGGTACAGTTTACACAGACGCCTCCCGTTCACGCAGGCACAGGGAGGCAGAGGGGGGTGATCTCTAATGGTCCACGCACCTCCGGTGTAACCCCACTCTCGCTCACAACCCTGACAAGCTTGGAGGGCCTTTTCACTGCCCCAGTGAAAACAGAGCTTTCTCATCCTGGCAGACTGCCACCAGTTCCTCGTTTAATATAAGCCTGGTACACTAGCGGGATTATATCGGGGCAGGAACCACTCCCCAGGTAGCTATAACTATACTGAACACGGACGTGGGGATTTGTAATCGAGATACAAGAACAGCAGAAGATTAAATTATATATTTATGGGGGATTTCAACTACCCAGATATAGACTGGAAAACTGAAACCTGTATATCTCTTAAAGGAAACAGGTTCTTGGAAATAACCAAAGACAATTACCTTTCCCAACTGGTTCAGGACCCGACTAGAGGGACGGCCATACTGGACTTAGTATTAACCAATACACCTGACAGAACAACAGATGTGCAGGTTGGGGACACCTGGGAAATAGTGACCATAAAATAATAATAACCTTCCAAATGTCATTCAAAAGAGCGTTTCTTCAGGGAGAAACAAAAATACCAAACTTCAAAAAAGCAAAATTTAGCCAACTAAGAGAGGCCATAGGCCTAACTAACTGGGACAAAGTCCTCAAAAATAAAAATACATCTACAAAATTGGATATTTTTAAAAACATCTTAATATCTAATTGTGAGAGGTACATACCTTATGGGAATAAAAGGTTAAGGAACAAGAAAAAACCAATGGGGATAAACAGAACTGTAAAGAAAGCAATAAATGACAAACAGAAAGCATTTAAATCACTAAAACAGGAGGGGAGCGAGGAAGCATTGAAAAACTATAAGGAATAAAATAGAATATGTAAAAGACAAATAAAAACAGCCAAACTAGAGACCAAGAGATTACTCGCCAAAGAGAGTAAAACTAACCCTAAAATGTTCTTTAAGTAATGAGGGGGGAGTTGCAGAGAGCGATGAGGAGAAAGCAAAGCTACTAAATATCTTTTTCTCCACTGTATTCACTGAGCAAAATGAACTGTAAGATGAAATGCAGAATATAAAAGTAAATTCCCCATTAAAAGTGCCCTGTCTGACCCAGGAAGAAGTAGAGCTGCGTCTTAAAAAGATTAAAATAGACAAATCGCCAGTACCGGATGGCATACACCCCCATATCCTAAGATAATTAAGTAATGTCATCGACAGACCCTTATTTCTGATATTTAAGGACTCTATATTGACAGGGAGTGTTCCACAGGATCAACGCATAGCAAAAGTGGTGCCAATATTCAAAAAGGGTCCAAAAACAGAGCCCGGGAACTATAGGCTGGTAAGTTTAACATCTGTTGTGGGTAAACTGTTTGAGGGTTTTCTAAGAGAAGCTATCTTGGAGTACCTCAATGAAAATAAGCAAATTACTCCATATCAGCATGGCTTCATGAGGGATCGGTCATGTCAAACCAATTTAATCAGTTTCTATGAGGAGGTAAGTTCTAGACTGGACCGCAGCAAATCAATGGATGTCATATATCTGGACTTCTCCAAAGCATTTGACACTGTACCACATAAAAGGTTAGTATATAAAATGAGAATGCTTGGCCTGGGAGAAAATGTCTGTATGTGGGTAAGTAACTGGCTCAGTGATAGAAAACAGAGGGTGGTTATTAATGGTACATACTCAGATTGGGTCACTGTGACTAGTGGGGTACCACAGGGGTCAGTATTGGGCCCTATTCTCTTCAATATAATTTATTAATGATCTTGTAGAAGGCTTGCACAGTAAAATATCAATTTTTGCAGATGACACTAAACTGTGTAAAGTATTTAACACAGAAGAGGACAGTACACTGCTACAGATGAATCTGGATAGACTGGAGGCTTGGGCAGAGAAGTGGCAGATGAGGTTTAACACTGACAAATGTAAAGTGAATATGGGAAGGAATAATGCAAGTTACCAGTACATACTAAATGGTAAAATATTGGGTAACTCTGACATGGAAAAGGACCTAGGAATTTTAGTAAACAGCAAACTGAGCTGCAGAAACCAGTGTCAGACAGCTGCTGCCAAGGCCAATAAGATAATGGGTTGCATCAAAAGAGGCATAGATGCCCGTGATGAGAACATATTCCTGCCACTTTACAAATCACTAGTCAGACCACACATGGAGTACTGTGTACAGTTCTGGGCTCCTGTGAACAAGGCAGACATAGCAGAGCTGGAGAGGGTTCAGAGGAGGGCAACTAAAGTAATAACTGGAATGGGTGGACTACAGTACCCAGAAAGATTATCAAAATTAGGGTTGTTCACTTTAGAAAAAAGACGACTGAGGGGAGATCTAATAACTATGTATAAATATATCAGAGGTCAGTACAGAGATCTCTCCCATGATCTATTTATCCCAAGGACTGTGACTGTGACGAGGGGACATCCTCTGCGTCTGGAGGAAAGAAGGTTTGTACACAAACATAGAAGAGGATTCTTTATGGTAAGAGCAGTGAGACTATGGAACTCTCTGCCTGAGGAGGTGGTGATGGTAAGTTCACTAAAAGAGTTCAAGAGAGGCCTGGATGTATTTTTGGAGGGTAATAATATTACAGGCTATAGTTACTAGAGAGGGGTTGTTTATCCAGGGAGTAATTCTGATTGCCTGATTGGAGTCGGGAAGGAATTTTTTCCCCTAAAGTGGGGAAAACTGGCTTCTACCTCACAGGGGTTTTTTGCCTTCCTCTGGATCAACTTATAGGAAAACAGGCCGAACTGGATGGACAGATGTCTTTTTTCGGCCTTATAAACTACACTCACCGGCCACTTTATTAGGTACACCATGCTAGTAACGGGTTGGACCCCCTTTTGCCTTCAGAACTGCCTCAATTCTTCGTGGCATAGATTCAACAAGGTGCTGGAAGCATTCCTCAGAGATTTTGGTCCATATTGACATGATGGCATCACACAGTTGCCGCAGATTTGTCGGCTGCACATCCATGATGCGAATCTCCCGTTCCACCACATCCCAAAGATGCTCTATTGGATTGAGATCTGGTGACTGTGGAGGCCATTTGAGTACAGTGAACTCATTGTCATGTTCAAGAAACCAGTCTGAGATGATTCCAGCTTTATGACATGGCGCATTATCCTGCTGAAAGTAGCCATCAGATGTTGGGTACATTGTGGTCATAAAGGGATGGACATGGTCAGCAACAATACTCAGGTAGGCTGTGGCGTTGCAACGATGCTCAATTGGTACCAAGGGGCCCAAAGAGTGCCAAGAAAATATTCCCCACACCATGACACCACCACCACCAGCTTGAACCGTTGATACAAGGCAGGATGGATCCATGCTTTCATGTTGTTGACGCCAAATTCTGACCCTACCATCCGAATGTCGCAGCAGAAATCGAGACTCATCAGACCAGGCAACGTTTTTCCAATCTTCTACTGTCCAATTTCGATGAGCTTGTGCAAATTGTAGCCTCAGTTTCCTGTTCTTAGCTGAAAGGAGTGGCACCCGGTGTGGTCTTCTGCTGCTGTAGCCCATCTGCCTTAAAGTTTGACGTACTGTGCGTTCAGAGATGCTCTTCTGCCTACCTTGGTTGTAACGGGTGGCAATTTGAGTCACTGTTGCCTTTCTATCAGCTCGAACCAGTCTGCCCATTCTCCTCTGACCTCTGGCATCAACAAGGCATTTCCGCCCACAGAACTGCCGCTCACTGGATGTTTTTTCTTTTTCGGACCATTCTCTGTAAACCCTAGAGATGGTTGTGCGTGAAAATCCCAGTAGATCAGCAGTTTCTGAAATACTCAGACCAGCCCTTCTGGCACCAACAACCATGCCACGTTCAAAGGCACTCAAATCACCTTTCTTCCCCATACTGATGCTCGGTTTGAACTGCAGGAGATTGTCTTGACCATGTCTACATGCCTAAATGCACTGAGTTGCCGCCATGTGATTGGCTGATTAGAAATTAAGTGTTAACGAGCAGTTGGACAGGTGTACCTAATAAAGTGGCCGGTGAGTGTATGTTACTATGTTACATTTAATTGCCTTAAGGGCACACTCTATATATGCTATATACACAGAGAATAGATACAGCGGTCTAATGTACAAATATAGGTGGTATGATACAGAGTTAAACAGAACAATGGTCAGTTACCAGGTGGATGAGTAGTCCAATGGATTATGATGAGTCCTGGGGTTTCTGTAAGGCCTGGCTGTAATCAGATGGGGGGCAGTGATGTCAGCAGTTGGTCCACGGTCCCTCTAAACACATTACTCAATGTGACCCCCTTTCAGAAGAAGACACCAGCCTCTGTCTTGTGTGGCTTTTTCACCTGTAGCCGGCCACTCCTCTCCCTCCCTCCAGGAGGAGTTCATCCTTCCTTCCTGGACCTGGTAGCCAAAAGACCCACAAAAACCATCATGGCCCAAAGCTCCAGACCGGAATGTCGCAAGGAAATGGTTCTGGTACCAACGGATCCAACTGGGTTCCGGCTATAGGTGGAGACCAAATATGACACATTTATCAGGTTTCTGCTTGGAGATCTCCATATCTCCGCTTCCTGATGTTTTATCACTAACCTATGACCACAAGTATATCTGCCTTGGCCTCTGTGTGGCAAATATATAACAGGTTTATGCCTGTGATGGACCGGCAATTCATAATTCTTTATCAACTCCTGGTTCCATGATGTCTGGGATTTTACTGATCTGGTTATGAAACTGATGCCACCCTACTGAGGGGTTCTTCCTGTAGGAGGATTGGGCCTCCATGCTGTCTGATTGAAGTATGAGCGGTACACATGTGGCCTGCTTTGTAGGCAGGACCCCTGCAGTGTTTACTCCATCTGCTAGTTGACAGCAAATGGCTAGGATTGATCATATATCCACATTCCTCACAATCTCATTGATAAATGATTATAATATACCCAGTATATGACCTTCTCTGATGATTATCTACTTGATAGAAAGAACTCACCTGAAAGTGAAAGAAAAGAAAAAGCCAAGAAGGTCCACAATTTGCATGACCGAGCATTGGAGTCAGTCAGTAAGGTATTTTACAGTTTAAGCATGGGTAGTCCTGTCAACCATCTCTTAAACCCTGCATCACTCAGCCAGAAACTCACAGTCACTAATGCAAAAGTAATATTGCCGGCAATAAATTCTGCAAAGAGAGACTTTGAAGAGACAGAGGAAAGGAGTACTGTAAATCTCATCCTTGACCAAATTCATACATTGCAATCTATGAAGCCTTTTGGAACTGTGTCTTAATACCATTGGATGTATTACAACTCTCATTCTGCACTTTAGTAAAGAGAGACCTTTATTTGCTACACCTGACCTGGTTACGGACCCCTGCAGTAACTGGCCCTTGAACCCTACATCTACTGCCTTGCACAAAACCTATATAACACCAAGGGCACCTTCTTTCCATTCATGGCTGGTCTTCTTCATTACTTTACTGCAATGCTGAGCTCCACCTCCTGTTCTGGTCACATGTTGGTGAGGTCATCACAGGTCCTTTATCCACTCTTCTCTGCTGAGCTCTGCCTCCTGATCTGGTCACATGATGGTGAGGTCATCACAGGTCCTTAACCCCCCTTCCCTTTCTCTGCTAAGCTCTGCCTCCTGCATCTGACATCATTGCAGGTCCTACAGCTGGTGGAGTGTTGCTGGTGTCCCCTTAGATGATGGGGGCCCTGGGCAATTGCCCAGTTTCCCAACCCCCAACGCCGGCCGTGAGGGTGTGCCCTCCTAACACTGCCCTGGGTTCAGTGGGCATCGGGAATGAGGAATTCAATTGTGATTGTTACAGCCAGAGCCACTACCACTCTTAAGGAAGAAGTTAACAAAAAATATTGACATTTTATTTGGTTAAGGGATGACCACACACCCCAGAACTACATCACAAACATCTATCAACTAAAATGAGGCTTATTATAGCAATGTTTAGGGCTGAGATAAGGATGAGCGAACCAGTTTGGACTGAAATTTGCTATTATTTGGATGACCTATGAACCCGAATCTTTCGGGGTTCATTTCAGATAAATCCACTAAAACGGTGTGTAGTGTTATTTTAGTGCACATGCTGGCGAGAAAAAAGCACTAGGGAGAAAGAAGAAGGGTTCTCATATGACCTTTGGAGGAAATGGGGGGGGGGGGGCTTGCCCTGATTGGCTCCCAAGCTAACAGAAAACTTGGTTGAGCCAATCAGTGCTGCATCAGGCAGGGAGGTGCCCTAGCAGAATGAGCAGATGCCAGATGCACTAGGCTGTGAGAGAGGGTGGTTGGGTCTTACAGTGTGTGCCAGGAAAACGATCTTAGAGAGTCAGGGACAGTGAAAAAATCAATCAGGGACATAAATCATTCATAAATCAATCAATCGAGCTCATTGCCTGGGAGAGTGAAGGGAAAAGGATAGGATTTTAAAGAATTGTGTGTGTTGTGTACAACAGAGAGAAACAGGGCAGCTGACAGGCATACAGGGAAATAGAAGACAAGACATCTCAAAAGCTTCTACCTGCAAGCAAATACTTTCTCTCTCTCTCTCTCTCTCGTTATATATATATATATATATATATATATATATATATATATATATTTATATAATTACTGCAGCAATACCCACGGTGTGGCAGCATGAAATTGAATATACGTGGTTATTGTCGAAATCCCCATGGTGTGGCAAAAATCTACCTGTGTGTGTTAACTCTAAATTGAATATATGTGATTACTGCAGCAATACACACAGTGTGGCAGCAATCTACCTGTGTGTGTTAACTTGAATTTTAGCGTCACACCTCAATCATCCATTTACATATTTTCAGTTTCCACATGGTCGCATTTTTAATTGTTTTTGGGGGGAGGTGTTTAATTAAGCAAGATATATATGTGATTACTGCAGTAGATCAGTGACGAGTGGTAACACCCAAATGGGCTTATCTTCCACCAGTGTCCAAAACATCTCTTTTATCAAAGTGAACCAAGCCTGGATTCAAGAGGATTTTCTCACTCCTCTGGCTGATTCCGGTGTATAGACCTTACCCACCTCGGAGCATAAATGTATATCAAACCGGCGGACAAGGGGGGTAATGTGGTGGTAATGTCAGTAGAATACTACAAAGAAGAAGCCAATAGGCAGTTGGGTAATAGTGAAGTATATGAAAAATTAATTAAGGATCCAACTTCCAAAATACAGTCACAGATTAGGAGTATATTGCACAAATATGTGGAATTGAAGATTCTGTCCAAAAATAAAGCTGAGAAACTACTACCACTGTTCCCAACTAAGCCTACTTGGTATTTCCTCCCCAAATTACATAAATCTGCCGAGCGTCCCCCTGGCCGTCCCATCGTGGCGGGTATAGGGTCAGTCACCGAACATTTATCTAGGTATATTGATTGGTTATTAAGACCTCTTTTGAAAAATATCCCTTCTTATGTGAAGGACACGAGCGATTTCCTCCAGGCACTGAATTCCTTTCAGGGGGTGGAGGGGCTCAGCCTTGTGTCCTTGGACATAGAAAGCCTCTACACCCGTATCCCTCAGGATGCGGGTGTGGAGGCGATATGTGAAGTATTGGAGGGCACAAACAAGTCAGGCACCTTCATCAATTTTGTTAGAGAGGCATTGGAAGTGATTTTGAAAAATAATACCTTTATGTTCGGTGACACCTGGTATCGCCAATGCTTTGGGACGGCCATGGGGACGCCGGTAGCTTGTACATTCGCCAATATTTATTTGGCCAGATTGGAGGATAAATTTGTCTACACTGTAAATAATTCCTTTCTTCCCTATATTAAGCTATTTTTACGATATATGGACGATGTGTTCATAATATGGTCTGGCAATGAAAATCAATTCCATGATTTTGTGACATATTTGAATCACTCGAATGATATGAACATGCTTTTCACTCATGTCTTTGGGGGACATAAACTTGACTTTTTGGATGTCTCAATTGAACTAAGGGAGGGGGAGATGAGGGTGAGCGGTTTCCGCAAACCCACTGCTACTAACTCTCTCTTACATCATACGAGTTACCATCCTAATAGTGTAAAAGAGTCGGTCCCCTATGGTGAATTCATTAGATTAAGGAGAATTAACAATAGTGAGGAGGGTTTCATGAAACAAGCAAATGATTTAAAAAAAAGACTCCTGATGAGAGGTTATCCCCAGAGTATGTTAGAAGGTTCCCTGAACAAAGTTATGCAAATAAAGAGGGAGGATCTCCTGGCCAAATCAGGCAACACCAGGAAGAAATATAGAGGCAGAACAAGTATTTGCCCCTTTTCATTCAGGTATAGTCCTATGGCAGATAAAATTAAATGCATCATAAGGGAGAATTGGGACATACTGCTGGGAGATGAACAGCTTAAAGAATTAATTGACCCAAAACCCCTGATATCTTTTAGAAGAACTTATACCTTGCGGGATAAACTAGTGAATAGTAGATTTAAGGAGAACAGAGTTAGTACATGGTTAGATGCATTGCCACCTAGAGGTAACTATAGATGTGGTCACTGTTCACACTGCAAGTACAATGGCCAACTAAAATATGTTAAAGTAGGTAGTTTAGAACATAGGATCAGGGAGTTGATCACATGTAAAACCAAATATGTTATATATATGGTATATTGTACTTGCGGTAGGTTCTACATTGGCAAAACTATTAGGCCCCTTCATGAAAGGTTCAGAGAACACTTTTCATCAATAACCACAGGAAAAGGTTGTCCGCGTTTGATTGAACATATCAGGCTAGACCATGATAGTAACCCAGAAGTTTTGAAATTCATCGGACTAGAAACTGTACCCACACAACCACATGGGGGTGATAGACACAGATTTTTGCTTAGAAAGGAATCTAGGTGGATTATGAAATCAGAAGCTTTAGGAGCATTAGGGCTCAATGATAAAAATGATTTGAGCGTGTTTTTATAAATATTGTGTGTGTTTTCTTGTGGTGTTTTTTTTTTTTTTTTTTTGTGTTGTTTAAACGCATGCATAATGAATCTCCCTTTGATTACACTGTTGCGCATGTGAAGGCGTTTAGAGTGATTTAAAAAGGTGAGAGTTCACAGCTGATGTGACGTGCAGAGCCTGACGAAGCGCAGTGTGCGCGAAACGGCCATCGCTTGCAGCATGCAGGAGGTGTTTGCCATCCGCCCCCATACTTGAATGTATTTGCCGGACATGTAATAAAGCCTTCAACTTTTTACGGTGAGTGCCGCTCTTTCTTTCAATCACTGGATATTTGGATAAATGTATATGATTACTGTATTAATACACAAATTTTCTCAAAGTCCAGGCAGGCTGAACGCGACCAGTAAACCTCTTCTTGCTTCTGGTGCCCCATTTTGTCACTTTTGCTGTCTGTCTGTCTACCATCACTGCTTCTGCAGCCTGTATCATGTCACTGAGGCCACTTGCCAACTATCGCGTTCCCTCAAACCACTTTTTTTTTAATCTCATAACAGGGACAATCAGGGACAATTTTTGGAAGGTTTGGAATACGAAAAAGCATGAGACGTGCTGGCGTGGAGTCTTCTTAAATACGCTGCATGATAATGCCTTGAAATGTGTGTTTAACCATAGCTATATATGTCAGAGTGACTCAGACATCATTTGCTCTTGCTGTCATTGTGTGCCAGAGCTTGAGGAAGGAGGAGGGGGGGGAGAGAAAAAAAATCATAAAAAATAAACAAAAAGAAATAACAAGTGTTCCTAAAAATTATGAGTCCTAGAACAATTGGAGAAACTTTGGTTCGGCCTGAACAGATTCGGGTCAAAACCGATTCGGGTCAAAACCAATGGAGTGGTTTGCGGTAAAATAGCCGCCATTTAAAGACTACGTTTTTTCTCAGTTATATGTACTACAGTCCAATGAAAAATGGAGTGCTTTGCGGTAAAATAGCCGCCATTTAAAGACTATGTTTTTTTCTAATTTATATGTACTACAGTCCAGTGAACAATTCTGTAGTGTGCTGTACAGCAGTGCCAGTCTATAAAATACGTTTTTTCTCAGTTATGTGTACTCCAGTCCAGTGAACAATTATGTAGTGTACTGTACGGTAGCGTCAGTCTAGGGAATATGTTATTTCTCAGTTATATGTACTCCAGTCCAGTGAACAATTATTTAGTGTGCTGTACAGTAGCGGCAGTCTAGGGAATACGTTTTTTCTCTCAGTTATATATCCTACAGTGCAGTGAACAATTATTTAGTGTGCTGTACAGTAGCGTCAGTCTAGGGAATACGTTTTTTCTCTCAGTTATGTACACTACAGTGCAGTGAACAATTCTGTAGTGTGCTGTACAGTAGCGTCAGTCTATAAAATACGTATTTTCTCTCAGCTATATGTTTTACAGTCCAGTGAAAAATGGAGTGGTTTGCGGTACAATAGCCGCCATTTAAAGACTGCGTTTTTTCTCAGTTATATGTACTACAGTCCAGTGAAAAATGGAGTGCTTTGCGGTAAAATAGCCGCCATTTAAAGACTATGTTTTTTTCTCATTTATATATACTACAGTCCAGTGAACAATTCTGTAGTGTGCTGTACAGTAGAGTCACTCTATAAAATACGTTTTTTCTCAGTTATATGTACTCCAGTCCAGTGAACAATTATGTAGTGTACTGTACAGTAGCGTCAGTCTATAAAATACGTATTTTCTCTCTTTTATATGTATTACAGTCCAGTGAAAAATTGAGTGGTTTGAGGTACAATAGCCGCCATTTAAAGACTATGTTTTTTCTCAGTTCTATGTACTACAGTCCAGTGAAAAATTGAGTGTTTTGCGGTAAATAGCCGCCATTTAAAGACTATGTTTTTTCTCAGTTATATATATACTACAGTGCAGTGAACACTTCCGTCGTGTGCGGTATAGTAGCCGCACTCTAGTGTTGACACCAACAAGTGACCAAGTTAGTTGAGGTAGCAGGTGAAGCACATAAAATTTTACACTGACACAGCATGGCGGTGAACCCAGAGTGACCAAGTTACACTCAGGTAGCAGGTGAAGCACATAAAATTTTACACTGACACAGCATGGCGGTGAACCCAGAGTGACCAAGTTACACTCAGGTACCTGGTGAAGCACATAAAATTTTACACTGACACAGCATGGTGGTGAACCCAGAGTGACCAAGTTACACTCAGAAAGCAGGTGAAGCACATAAAATTTTACACTGACACAGCATGGTGGTGAACCCAGAGTGACCAAGTTACACTCAGGTAGCAGGTGAAGCACATAAAATTTTACACTGACACAGCATGGCGGTGAACCCAGAGTGACCAAGTTACACTCAGGAAGCAGGTGAAGCACATAAAATTTTATACTGACACAGCATGGCGGTGAACCCAGAGTGACCAAGTTACACTCAGGTAGCAGGTGAAGCACATAAAATTTTACACTGACACAGCATGGCGGTGACACCACCAATGCCTTGGTCAGACTGACATTGCAGTCAAATGGCTGTAGGAGAGCCTCCCAAAAATTGTTTAGGAGTGTCTGTAGTTGACGCTCCTAAAAAATGTATTGGAGAGAGGGCCTGTAGGTGGCCCTCCGTAAACATTGTTTGTAAAGAGCGCCAGTTGGCCCTCAGAAACATTGCCTGTTGGCTCAGCATTTGTGTTCAAAGAGGAGGAGGAGGAGGAGGAGAGGGAGGAGAGGAGAGGAGAGGAGAGGAGAGGAGAGGAGAGGATACATAAAGAATCTTCATGTTGAGCTGCTTTCCCCCGGTGGAGATTTGCATTCCGGTGAAATCCAGGCTTTATTCATTTCAATAATCGTCAGCCTGTCAGCACTGTCAGTTGACAGGCGTGTACGCTTATCAGTGATGATGCCACCAGCTGCACTGAAGACCTGCTCTGACAACACACTAGCCTCAGGGCAGGCCAGCACCTCCAAGGCGTATAGCGCCAGTTCGGGCAATGTGTCCAGCTTTGCAACCCAGTAGTTGTATGGAGCAGAGTGATCACGCAGGATGTTGGTATGGTCACCTAGGTACTCCCTCACCATCTCCCACCTACTGGGGGATGGGTGTCATAGTCTTGCTGGGGTGCCATAAAACTTACAAAGGCCTTGGAGAGTGTTCCCCTGCCAGTGCTTGACAAGCTGCCTGCTCCCCTCCTCTCCCCCGCTAGTTGGCCCACAGAACTACGTCCTCTGCCGCTAGCGGTGTCAGATGGGAAGGATAGTTTCAGCTTGTGCACTAGGGCCTGTTGATATTGATTCACTCTCATACTCCTTTCCTCTACAGGAATGAGAGTGGAAAAGTTCTGCTTGTACCTGGGGTCCAGGAGGGTGAACACCCAGTAATTGGTGTTGTCAAAAATGCTTCTAACGCGAGGGTCACGGGAAAGGCAGCCTAACATGAAGTCAGCCATGTGTGCCAGAGTCCCAACACGCAATAATCTCCTCAATAGGCTGACTCTCCATTTCCCTCCTCCAACTCCTCCTCTTTAGCCCATACACGTTCAACAGATAAGAAGGAATGAGCATAGGTACCCTCTTCAGTCTCGCCAACAGTCTCCTTTTCTTCCTCCTCTTCCTCCTCATCCTCCTCCTCCTCGAATTCGCACTGAGAAACAGATCTGAGGGTGGTCTGGCTATCAAGCAACGTATCTTCTTCCCCCATCTCCAGTGACAAGCGCAAAGCCTCTGACTTCATGCTGAGCAGTGACTTTTTCAGCAGACAAAGCAGCGGGATGGTGTCGATGATAATGGCGGCATCACCGCTGACCATCTGTGTTGACTCCTCAAAGTTCCTTAACCCATGACAGATATCAGACATCCACGTCCACTCCTCATTGTACACTTGAAGAAGCTGACTAACCTGACTACCAGTTCTTGTGGAAGTTGTCATCTGGCAGTCTACAATTGCTCTGCGCTGCTGGTAAACCCTGGGTAACATGTGTAATGTGGAATTCCATTGTGTGGGCACGTCGCACAACAGTCGGTGACCAGTCAGTTGTAAGCGCCGTTGCACTGCCCTGAGAGTGGCAGCATCTGTGGTTGACTTATGGAAATGCGCCCAGCTGCGTCGCACCTTGGTGGAACCGCTGAACCACAAGATTGAACACGTGGGCCAGGCAGGTTTTATATGCAGTGTTTATATGGGTTGTTGTTACTTTGGGAAATAGTATTGGTGTATAATGGCACATGTGTGAGTCTGCCGAGTTGCAGAGCCGCCACCAGGTTACGCCCGTTGTCACACACAACCATGCCTGGTTTGAGTTTCAGCGACACCAGCCAAAGATCGGTCTGCGCCGTGATGCCCTGTAACAGCTCTTGGGCGGTGTGCCTCTTGTCACCTAAGCTCAGCAGTTTCAGTGCCGCTTGTTGGCGCTTACCCACGGCAGTGTTGCTGTGCCTAGAGCTACCGACTGAAGGCGCCGTGCTCACAGATTGTATTTGAGAGTAGGAGGAGGAGGGGGTTGGAGGAAGAGGCATAATAAGTCTGAGAAACCGTGACCGAGGTAGGCCCCACAATCCTCGGTGTGGGCAGTACATGAGCGGCCCCAGGGTCAGACTCGCTCCCAGCCTCCACCAAGTTAACCCAATGTGCCGTCAGGGAGATATAGTGTCCCTGCCCACCAGCACTTGTCCATGTGTCCGTGGTTAGGTGGACCTTCTCAGTAACTGCGTTGGTCAGGGCACAGATGATTTCTCTGACACGTGCTGCTGTAGGGCTGGGACGGCACATCGTGAAAAATAGTGGGGGACCAAGTACCGAGGGACAGCCACCGCCATAAGGTTGCGGAAAGCCTCAGTCTCTGTTAGTCTATAGGGCAGCATCTCCAGGCTCAACAATTTGGAGATGTGGACGTTTAGGGCTTGTGCATGTGGATGGCTGGAATTGCATTTGCACTTGCGCTCAAATGTCTGCTGCAAAGACAGCTGAACGCTGCGCTGGGACACGTTGGTGGAGGTTGTGGGTACAGGTGAAGGGGTGGTTGTAGGGCGGGAGGCGCTCGTGCCGGGGTCCTGGGCGGGTGGTTGACTCACCGAGCCAGCATGTGACACAGGGGAAGGAGCAGTGGTGTGATCCGCAGGTGGTGAATGGCCTTGGTTCCATTGAGTCATGTTTAGCACTCATATGCCTGCGCATGCTGGTAGTGGTTAGGCTGGTAGTGGTGGCTCCCCTGCTGATCCTGGTGTGGTACAGGTTGCACACCACCATCGTCCGACATCCTCACTTTCTTTAAAGAACCTCCAGACTTGCGAACATCTAGGCCTCGGCACGGGAGCTTCACTCCGTGAAACAGTTGCTGATCTAACTGCTCTGGCCCTGCTTCTCCCTCTGGCCACCCCACTGCCTCTTCCAACCTGTTCTGGGCTGCACTTGCTCCCCT